>JBBBDQ010000840.1:1365000-1380000 GCA_037127315.1 Ascarosepion bandense
AGCTACAATCTCCAAAAGTTTAAATGTAACGCCATGCAATTGCCATCTTCTATCTACTTGATTCCCATCCATCTCTTATCCTTGGTTCGACATCCTTTGTAACTTGTTTTTTTCTTTCACTGTAACTCCCTGCGCACCAGTGGCAGTCCTGCTTTGCTTGGGGTGAAATAATTATAAAAAAAAAAAAATACTGACGTCCTAACCACCAAAATCAATTCCTCTTAAAAAGAAATAATTTTTACTGGGAATATTTTCATCTTTTATTGCCCTTTTATTTTAATTTTTACTTTTTTCTTTGTTGTTCAATTTTTCTCTTACCCTTCCTTGAAACGTCTCTTTCTCCTAGAATTAATTGTTTTTGAATACGGCCGCATCTAGCGAGCGCCGTTTCAAACACGCTTACAGACATATGCACGATTCTATACGCAAAACTCTCTCTTATACTGTCGACATTGAGCAACGCGCTGTGAATTTTCATCTTGGTCATATAATGCGTTATAAAAGTAAGACAATTTATTATTTGTATCAATGATTTTCTAAACGGTGAACAAAGATGAAAGATAGATTACTCAATAACTGAACAATGAAGAAGCATGAGTGTGTTTCTTTGTATTTTCTTTATATATCTGTTCCTATCTATCTATCTATCTATCTATCTATCTATCTATCTGAATTTTGGATATTCGTGTGTGTTGGGGATTGTAATCAATTATCATAATAGTAATGAAGCACTGAAATTAATTCCTAACATATCAATGATTTCTTAATTGTATAAAAATCGAACTCGCTGCTCAGTTTTCATAGGTTCTAGCGAAACAAGCTCGTTAACCATGACATCTCGCCGAGGTAGTCATATAGAAAGAAATACATAGAGAAGAATAGAAAGAAATACAGATATATATCAGTCAGTCAGTTAAGTGCTATACGTGATACACGCTTGGGCGATCATGCTTCGAAAAAGACATGACTGACTGACTGGACAGATGATTATCCCTCAGTAGATTGCCATTACTTTCTGCGATAGACTGGTTGCCAGCCAAGGCTATAGAACCCAGTCTATCCTGTTGTTTAACTGATAGCTGGAAGGAAAAGACGGATTAATACTTTGCGTAAGTGAATGCAAGTAATTCAACTGGAATTCGAACTCGGCTCCCCGATTTTTCATTCTGAGCTCATATCCACTGCACCACAACTCAATATCCTACAGATATATACACATAGAGTGAAATACAAATATATACATATATATATATAGATAAAGAGAGGGGGGAGAGAAAGAAGGAAAGAGAGAGAGAGAGAGAAAAAGTCGAATAAAATGAAACAGCTAATTTTGTTTAAAGATTTGAGAATATGATATGAAAAAATTGCTCTCGTTGCTATGAGTGAGCCTTAGCAGATGCACGATGCCGATTGCCTTGTGTCGGATTAAATGAAGCTTATAAACAAGAAGAGGATTGCGCAAGATAGATGCAAATGATGAACAAAGAATACCCAAGACAACAGAACTTCTCACGATATATATCGCCGCCCGCCGTTCGCTCCCAAGCGCTTGATATGCACTGTATTTAGATGTTTATGTTATTTCGGTATCCCAATGAGTATTTCACATATTGTATTGTTTCTTTAGCAAAAGTTGGAAGAAATATTTAAAAACACAGGAATCCATTTAATTGGAAAACGAAGCGAACAGTGATGCACCAAGTGCCGACATTTGCCATTTCAGTTTTTGTTTTTTGTTTGTTTGTTTTTTTTGCATTTTAGATAGTAAAGCATTAATAAAATAAAATGAAAAAAAAAGAGAATAAATTGAACAACGTAAAGCCTAGATCTTCTCCCAAAATCTATTTTCATTGCCAAAATCTGGGAAAAGTCAACAAGGCAGCTTTTGATGATTAACATGATTCAATATACATTTATGAAAAAAAAAACACCATATATATATATATATATATATATATAGTTATAGTGCAAATAATATATATATATATATATATATATAGTTCTAGTGCAAATAATTTGTTACTTCATTTGAGCAGGTTCATGCCAACTTCGAAGTTTTATGAACACACCGTTATGATGTCTTATGAATCGGACTCCCACTCATGCGTACATTAAAAAAAGCAATAAAAAGCATAAAAAAGAAATCAAACACCTGCACAATAAAAAGAAAAAGAAAACCAACAAATCATAAACAAAAACATTCCCACAAAATAAAAAACCAAACCAAGCTCTTTATAAAAAAGAAAAAGAAAACACGGGACTTAACAGCAAGAAACCCACCCCCGATGAGCAAAAGCATCATAAAGGTGTCCTCTCGAAACTTCGAAGTCGGCATGAACCTGCTTAGTTAAAGTGACAACAACTTTGCACTAAAACGACCAACGCACTATCTCTACCCCGATATCGAGCATTTTACGATGAAAAACCTGCTTGCCAAAAACACTTTTATCAGTAAAACTAATGAAAAACAAAAATCTTGGCGCTAAACATTATCATAAATAACTATATATATATATATATATATATATATATATATATATATATAGAGAGAGAGAGAGAGAGAGAGAGAGCGAAAGAGTAAGAGAGTTAAGTTGTGATGATTCTTAGTGCCAAGATTGCTGTTTTTACAGTGGTTTACTGGTAGAAAGGCATTTTCGCAAGCAGGTTTTTTGTCGTGAAAAGCTCGAGATCGGGGTGAAGATACAGCGTTAATAAAATTAATGTCAAGTTTCACTCCCCAGTACCTTTAGGAAACTTTCTAAAAGACCAGAGACATGAAGTCATCACAATATTACCTTCACGAATCTTCCAAGTCCACATAACTGCTCAGTTTTTGTGACAAACTGCTCCACATTTTATATATATTCAACAGTTTAAACGTTTGAAGTCATCCCGAGAATTAGCATGAGATGAATTTAAACGAAGACTGTAAAAACAAAAAATGGAAAAGAGCTTTTCGAGTTATTGAAAAGAATAGAATCAAACTTATAATTTGAGAAACTTTTGCAACGAATACCCAGAATTTACGCTGCAGTAAGCAAGATATTTTGACGAGAGCAACATTTAATCATGAAATGCCCTTTTATCTTTTAGTTATAATAAATTTTCTAATAAAAAATTTTCTCATTTTTTTAAAGCCGTGTATAACGATTTTCTCTTATTTAATGTAAAAAAAGAGCTAATTTAGTGGGTCAATTTAAACATTTACCACTGATACGCTTAAAATTTAGAACAGCAATTTATATGTATGTGTGCTTTTGTGTGTACGTATGTATATTTTCAATCTTATATATATATATATATATATAAGAAATTGAAAATATACACACACACAGAAATATATATATATATATGTATAATTACTTTTAATCAGTTTTTGTTAAATTAGACCCGTATACAGTCAGTTAAGTGCCATACGTGATACACGGTTTGGGCGATCATGTCTCGAAAGAGACATGACTAACTGGACAAAAGATTATTTTGCAGTAGGTTGCCATTGCTTTCCTCGGTAGTCTTGCTGCCAGCCAAGGCTACAGAACCCAATCTGACCTATTATTCAACCCATAAATAGAGAGAAGAGATGGATTAAGAACTTTCCCAGGGCTATTTGTGCGTAAGTGAATCCAAGGAATTCAACTGGAATTTGAACTCGGTACCCCGATTTGTCATTCCTAGTCGATAGGCACTGCACCTCAACGTATATCCGTTATAGAGTTTTATTAAAAAGTACTCAATACATATATATTATGTATTTTGAATATTTTTCATTTGGAAACGAGTCATTTCTGCAATCTAGGCTTTAACCTTTCGGTATCTTTAGGCGATTTATAACAACTGATATTCCAACGTTTTCAAAGGCACAACAGGGAAATTTACGAACGCACGACTAGAAGTTTTAAACAACCGAAATTTCCTTAATGATCATAAACAATTTTATCCAGGTTTGTCGCCTAAAGATACCGAAGATTTTCGAAATTATTTACATATATATATATGCATGATTTGGAAATTATATATATATAAATACATATATAAGATTAAAAATACATACGTACACACAGAGACATATATATATATTTGTGGAACCATCCTAGAAGAACGAAACCTCTGAATTCAAAACTAAAGAGGGCCTTTTGGAGACTTTGCGTCACTGTGTACCATTCCTCTGTTAGCACTGCCTCCGAAGTGTGTGGCTGCTTCACAACTACAATTCTGTTTCAGTGTTTAGGTAATCTGGCGGCTCCGTTCTGAAAGAACTGATCCCTCACGACCTCATCAGTTGAAATCAACGACTGTCCACTATAGGCACACTCACACACGCGCACACAAACGCATACACACACCTACTTACTTACCTACCTACTTACCTACCTACCTACCTACATACATACATACATATATACAGAGATACCTGAATATTAAAAGAGAATAGACATAGAAAATTTGATATAATGATCATTTATGTCGCAATATGGACAGTATACCATTCCATTTATATTTGCAAACTTTCTATTCACAATATCCTCTCCCTCTTATATATAGGAAACACACACACACACACACACACACACACACACACACACACATATATATATATATGTTCCACTTATAAATTCAATATATCTCAGTGAGAAAATAGCCATTTCAATATATATATATATATATATATGAAATTTTACGATATTCGTTAAAAGCTCCGACATATTTTTCTCTAATAACGTTTTTACTGGATACACGTATTTGAAAAAATACTCTGTTCTTTATAATTAAACTGTAGATTTCTTTATATCTAACGGAGGTCGCAGTTTACTAAAACATTTTCTCAATTATTTAGGCCAGTAGATATAAATAAATATACTGTTTAATTATAAAAAAACTGAGTATCTAATCAAATATGAGTATCCATTAAAAATAAATAGGTATATGCAAACTCTTCCAGCTAAACATATTTTCAACAATAATTTATGGCTCTCGTTTTCAATCTCTCTCTCTCTCTCTCTCTCTCGCTCTCTCTCTCTATATATATATATGTATATATATATATATTCTGACAGCAAGTATTCATCTAAACATGTTTGATTAACCTACAATGGCTATTTGATGAATTTTTATTGCATGTTTTGTATTTTTGCTAATTTTCAGATAAGTTAGCTGTCGTTAAACTGTCCAAAGTTCATATTTTGTTGTTTTTGTTAAATTACATTTGACTTTCAGAGTTAAATGTAATCAAACTTATTAAAACACACACACACACACACACACACACACACACACACACACACACACACATATATATATATATATATATATATATATACATATGTTTATTTTGGCAAAAATCTCTCTTTTATGCGGGTATACTTAAAATGACACAAAGTTTTATCATTTAGATTTTATGTCATTTTTCATCTGTTTTGATGATTTTTTTCTTTTCAGAACAAAGTTTGTACTTTCTTATATAATTTAAAATTATAACCAAAAGCAATCGAAAGTAGAAAAACTTTGGACAATTCTTATATAATTTGAGTTTTGAAAGAGAGAAATAGTAAGAACACATGATCAATTATATAAAAAATGTCTGTCATGAAACCTGCATATATATATATATAAAGATAAATGGATATTCTCTCTTATGATGTTTGAGGTGTTTATGTTTTGCTCACTAAAGCCAAAAGTTGTCGTTAAAGAAATTAATATTGTTCAGGTAGTAAACTATATGCACTGGTAGCATAATAGTTATAAGTGAAGTTGGCGAGTTGATTTCAAGTTCGATCCGTACCTACCGCGTTTATTTTTGCACAAATACCTTTGGGAAAGACGTCAATATACTTCGTCTCCCCGCAACTATAGCTTTCATAGAAGACCAGATTGAACTCTCTAGTTTTGGCTAGCAGCCAGACAAAGAGAAGCAAAACTCTGACTTAATGAAAATACTTTAAGAAGGCAACGGGAAACTACTCCATTGTTATCTCCCAAGAAGTCATGACACTTCATTGATAGTAAGGAAAATAAATCTGTGGAGCTCCAAGATCGCGTACGTCCTGACAAATGTATGTTACTAAAAAAGAAAAAATGAAATGATTTCAAATGATGATTTTACATGTAGGCAGATCGCCCCACCCAATTCCCGCTGTAATATGCTTTCAAAGCTAATCTTAGCAGATATGAAAACACTAATTTTCAGATATAAAATGTGAACTATGTGCATATAGCAACGGTCTTATGAAGCAAAGCAAAAATCATAGCTGAAATCGGTAATAATAGTCGGTTACACCCACATCGACTTATAACATTATGTTTAATTTCATGACGTTTCGGTTTCTTCATCAAGAATTTTCTTTTCTTTTATGCCAAGAATTTCTAGATTTAATTTCTGGATTTAAAACAAATTCTTAAGTTAATTATCATGTACACGTTTTCTCCGCTATCAGAAAATATAGCGTTTCTGTTAAACAGTTCCCAAGCAGAAATGACGTAATGTAAAGAAGCAATTACGATTCATTTATATGAAAAAATTTTAGTGTTCCCAGACCCAAACATGATATTGCGCAATATTTCATTGTAATTTACAGTGTAGTAATAACTGTAAACGTGTCTAACTTCAAAAGACCACGAGTTTTAAGCTTACGCTGACATTTCAAGCCATCTGCATTAACCACAGTAGACGACTAACCTCCACCTTTGACGTTGAAGCAGGTAGGTGGTCGGTAAATTTTTGGAGGACCGGGAACACTCAAAAAATTGTCCATATGAATTAATCATAAATACGTATTCGTTTTACGCCATTTCGGATATAGGAGTAATCTTGTAGCGCATTCGTCAAAGCGTAATGAGAACTTTCGAAAAGCCAAGGAAACGTGTACGAACACGGGTTTTTTCTTAAATAGCGGCAAGAATGAACTTTGAAAAAAAATCGGGATAAGCATATGCTAATGTAGAGCTCTCGTAAAAGCGGATTCATTTAAAGTGAACATTCGGCAAACGAGGTGTATACGTATTGGTTGACGGAGACGTTGTTTTACTCTCGATAAAACACGTCTGTTTCATGCTACTTACGGATCGACTGGTGGATGACGCACATCAGTTGGCTTTGCGCTGCGGTCGAACTGCAAGAGTGAGGACGCCAAGTACACGTATTAACTATATCATTGGCTGACGTGCATATCGGTCTGATGAACTATTCCAGTACGCGCTCTCGATCGTGCTAATAAGTCAAATCAGAGATTAGCCTTTTCTTGCTGATACTATCGAGTGTTACTTGAAGAGGAGACGGATATCGACAAGTAATTGCTATTGTTCTGACAAATGCCACAGGGGGCGCGGCATAGCGACCGAAAGATCTAATAAAACATAGAATATTTTGATTTTACGATGTACTATCTGAATTTCGCGAAATTAGATCATAGGTCGGATTATTTATCTAGCACCTACTGTTCACAGTTTTCTTCAAATTTGAAACTGTCTGTAGGTATTCAGTGTAAACAAAGGGCACTGTTCCCAAAGATAACGGTAAATGTTCGTTCATTTTCAGTTTCTGTCTATGTAAGCTACATATGATGTATTAATTTAGTTAGTATATTTACAAATCTCTCTTTGTATCTGTCTCTCTCGCACATACACGCACGCATAAATTATATATATATATACATACATATATATATATATATATATATATATATATATATATATGTGTGTTATGTCTTAAAGGCTATCACAATGCGCTGAATGAAATAAAGGAAGGTCGGGAGGTGTTTATATGACCTATTTATTATTACATTGATATTTCGAGAGTATAATCTCATCATCAGAATGGCAGATGAACCAGTTCAGTTAAAGCGACAAATTATTTTCATTAAACACACACATTTATATATATATATATATATATATATATACATGTGTGTGTGTGTGTGTGTGTGTGTGTGTGTGTGTGTGTGTGTGTGTGTGTGTTTGTTTGTTTGTTTAATTCAGACAATTTGTCCTTTAACTGAGCAGGTTGCAGGTTCATATAATTCGTTACATTAAATATATATATATATATATATATATATATATATATATATGTGTGTGTGTGTGTGTGTGTGTGTGTGTGTGTTTAATGTAAAGAATTATATGAACTTACTCAGGTTCATATATATATATATATATATATATGAATATATATGTTTAAAGCAAAGAATTTGCCTCTAACTGAGCAGCTTCGTGCCGCCTTCGAATTTTTATGAGGATACCGTTATGTTGTCTTCACACACACACATACACATATTCCGATTTTTAAGGCAAATTAAAAGAGAAAGCAAAATTAAGCCCTTAAATATTTATTCAACTAAATATGAACCATTTTGTTGTGAAACATCCAATAAAGCCATTTTTGTATTGACTGTGTGGCATATAGTGCCGTCCCGTTGGAACCACGAATCATCAACATCCATAGCATTCAATTCAGGCAATAAAATGTTGTTCATCATGGCACCGTATTGCACAGAATTCATTTTCAAAAAAATGCGGCATAATGATTCCGCTAGCACGAAACGCACACCAAACGGTAACGTATGCCGCTGAAGACTTGGCGGACATTTCGGCGATATTATTTTTCACACATAATTACCATAACTAAAACATTATGAACCAATAGTGAAATCAATAAAATTTCACCAATAACACTGTTATATTTACTGCCAATCCGTTTCAATGGAACACCCTATATATATATATATATATATATATATATATATATATAAAGTAGTATCCTCAATACTTGGTAAGGTTAATTCCACAGGGGATTAAATCCAATGCGAACTCAATGTTAGAATTTTACAGAGTATTATAATGAATATATATATATATATATATATATATATATATATATATATATATATATATATGTGTGTGTGGGGGGGGGAAATAATTACCTTATTCTTTTATATATCTGGACATTTAAGCCATAAGATATATATATATATATATAAAGAGAGAAAGGGGGTGCTACTTTGTCATTGCTACACATGTGTCTCTGCTTTTATGCACGATCCTCTCTGATTGTCATAGAAGTTGTCACTGACACTTGTTATATGAAACGGCATTTTTTGTGCTGTTAAATGAATTTTTTTCTCCCTGTATTCACTTTGCACATTCGCTAAGTGCCATTATATATCAGTTTATACATACTACACACCCAAAAAGGTATTGATCTTCTTTTTTATTTATTAATTTATTTTACTTTTCAGAGTGAGCAATATAAAAATGCTTACTAACAGTCATCACTGCTCAATTCTCCATGGAAAAGTGTTCAGCAGACTAAATCTCATTGTCAGTTACAATTGAAGAAATTGTCAATTGTCAATGGGTTCATCGCATTTCTATGGCTATTTTTCGGAACATTTCTATTGTAACGAATTCAGATCTCACTGATGCCTCCATGGTTGTTTTTTTTTTCTATCGCCCACGTGAGCTCATGGCCAAGTGATTGGAGCATTAGCGTTCCGAACATGAGACCCGGGTTTTAATATCACGATAATCGCTTTTTCAACGATGCGATTTCTTAATAATATTGCTAGAAGCCCAAATCCCAGTGTATGACACCGTTGGGAAGTGCCTGGAAACAATGCTACATGTTGTTCCCAGCCTTTTGAGTGAAATTGGGTAGAAGAAAATATTAGGAAGCCATCCATGATTATGCTGGCACGACGTCAGAAATTTTCAACCAAAGAGCAATTAGAAGATTTTTAGCCGCGGCTAGCAATCTATTTAGAGATGGTTTCTCAATAAAAGCACCGTTCCCCCTGCAGTCTAACTATTCACGGGTGTTCACATGCCTGATAAAAAAATTCTCAAAAACTGAAATCTTTAAAATGGAGAGTTAAGTCACGTGAGTTAACTTTCTGCTATTTGCGTAAATATGGCAACATATATGGTTTTTACCACGAGCTAATCTTGATATTAGAATTTTAAAAATGTTCGCAATATCTGATCGATATTATGATAGACGTCGGAATGTGTCATATTAAATTTGAAGCTTAAATGCATCTTTAAAACAAAGCATCGAAAGTCACAAATAGATACATACATAGAGAAATCTTATAAACAACGCGTTTCGCTGACATCTATTGGGCTCGGTCTCTGAAGAAGTCGAGGCCAATCAACGCTGTCGAAGCGCGTCGTTTATGCGTTTTTCCACTTTGTCGCATAAATATCCATACTTACACACCCACACACGCCCCACATACACATAGAGAGATAGATAGATAGATAGATAGATAGATAGATAGATAGATAGATAGATATGGGGTTCCGGGCATGTGTGTGCATGTACACTAGTTCTCCGTATTCGGTTCTTCCCAAAATCCAAAGACTTAACCACTATAAACAAATTCTAAGTCCGAGTAGTTTGCTGTTCGATTCTGAGAACTGAGATACTGATGGACTTTCATGCATTATATATATATATATATATATATATAATGTCATATCTAGTAGAAGATTTCTATTCCCCCATTAATGTTGCTGGAAATTTTTCAGGAAATTAAATTTGTCATTCTTGTTTCGAATGTCAAACCTAAATATTACATTATTATTATTTTTAATAATAATAATAATAATAATAGTGGTGGTGGTGGTAACACTAATAATATTATCACCCAGAAATCATGATCAAAGACCACAAGAACAGAATATGCTTTTTTATTGACAAGGTAGGACTGCCATGTTAATAAGAAACCATATTCTGTTGATATGTAATGAACCATTGAAGATTTTGAAAAAACTATCAAAATACAAGGATCTAAAAACTGTGGCACAAGAGGACATCACTAATTCCAGTTGTAATTGAAACCCTAGTATTGATTGGAAAATGTTCCGATTGACTCTTGAACTTAACTTAAAGAAATACGAAAGATTGTAATCAAAAGTACAACAAGCACATTACGAATAGCTTTATGTAAAATGTGTAGGTTGCTTTTTACAAAAATGATCAATGAAAAATGTCATGAAATCATTTTTGACCTTAGGTCCCTGGTTAATACCCTGAAGGTAATGTGTATACAACATAAATCAAAAGAAACGGAAATAATTATAATAATAATATAATTTGTAGAAAAAATGTATCTAACTGAAGCTTCTGTCAGTCAGTTAAGTGCCATACGTGATACACACTTAAACGATCATGTCCCTTGCAATCCATGACTGACTAGGCAGAAAATTTTCCCACAGTAGTTTTCCATTTCTTTTTACGGTAGACTGGTTGCCAACCAAGGCTATAGAACCCAATCTGTCCTGCTATTCAACCCATTGCTGGACGGATTCATCCATTTTCGAAGGGTATACGCGCTTAAGTGAATGCAACGAATTCAGTTGGAATTCGAACTCGGTTCTCCGACTTTTCATTCCGACACGATATATATTGCACCGCAACTCATATCCAACTGAAATTTAACAATCTAAATGTTTGAGAAGAACTAGAGACTAATAAAGGCAACATCAAAATTCTTGACAACCGACCTTGAGCATTTTGAGAAGCTGAAATCCTAACCTAATTAGTCTGGTGCTGGTCCGACCAACCGTTATAAAGACGTTATCCCGAGTCTGTTGGTGAATTCGGTTGGAATCTGAATTAGGCAAGACGCTTGCAACTGTTCACGCTGACTTTCTCTCAAAATTTCTGGCTCTTAAGATAAACTTGAAAATAAAAATCTTAGCATTGCTCGCGTTATTGACTAGCGCTGTTTTTTTTTTTTATAAAAAACATACGAAGACAGAAAAAATATTTTGAAGAAGCTTAAAACAGAAGACTTTTCAAAGAAACACTAAAATCTTTAAAAATGTCGTCTTCAAGTGGCAAAGTTATAAAATGTGAATATCATATCCTCACAATCGCCGTCGCAACAATGTTCGTTGTTGCAAACGTTGTCAGTTGATTTTGTTTAGCAGCATATCAACACCTCTTAATGCCGAAATTTAAATATTTTGATCACAATTTTATGTCTGCAATCAAATGTATTTTGAACTCAGTTGTATTTTTTCAACATAAAATGTATTGTTGTGCATTTTGCTTTAAAAACGTATTGTTGTTCATTTTGCTTTAAAAACGTATTGTTGCCAATTTTAATATTAATATGAATCGTTGATAACATTATTATAAATATACATTTTTATACGTATATAGAATTTTTTTTTTTACGTTTCACTATTTGCTTATAGTTGGGACACTAACAGGTTCTACCACTTCGAGCCAGGGTGGATCTGGGAACAACGGGCAATTAAGAAGTGATTCCATTCTTCTCAAAGCTTCCAATCTCCCGATGAAAGGCCTTACTGCCGGATGTAGTTTATCGTTATACCCAGGACTAACCAACGTTGTCTCACTATTTCTACTACTATTTCTTCCACTGTCATTAGTACTTATCCTCTTTATTATAATAAAAATAATTGTGTATTTATTTGTATATACGTATATCCCTCCTGTCACAAGGAAAAAAAAAAGATAATAACCATCTCAAATATTTTGCTGTCATAGTTTTGAAGTTAATGCAGGGTTAACATATTTAGTTTAGTTCATTCACAATTAATATTAATAAATATTAATAAGTTTTTTAAATTAAAAGACAGAATTTACGTATACATACTGTTTAGTTTTAAAGGTAATACGACGTTAACAATTTTAGTAGTTTATTTCAGTTACAATACTGAATGAATAAATATATTTTTTTTAAAAATCAGCAGGATTTTATCTTTGAAATTCTTTAATAACTTTCCAAAATCTAACTTTAGTTATTTCTGTCAAAAGTAAATTTATATTTAAAATAATTTTAGAAACGCATGGTCGAATTTACGCATAAATCCTCAAAATCCGTCAACACTCGGTTAACGTTAATACAGAAAAGGGGAGATAACTTGTGAGGAATCAGCTAATAATCTTCTCAAAGATTTTGCCGTCATTTTGATGACAGGGATACACTCGAATTAACAATATTTAAGAAGTAGAAGAAGAATTTTGAGGTATAATCGAAACTTTTTCTGTCTATCATATACTAAATTGACTATACACAGCACTGACAATAATATACTTATAATCGCCTTTTTCTCTCAGTAACACTTGCCTTAATTCTCGATCACTGATCGATTAGCAATGCGTAAGTTAATTCTCCGAATTTCGTACATGATGCAATGTCGTTGGTATTTCTTTATTAGTTTTTATTATCAAAGAATTTGTGATATTTTTCCGCCAGGTCGAGTTAATAAAATCAGAGAACCATAAATTCAGCCAGATGAGCCAAAAATAAACACACGGAACTCGCATCCCTTGTTTTTTATAAGCCGGTCTGAACCAAACAGCACTTTACCGATTATACACATCAGTTCACATTCACTTTTGGGTAGTGTCTTTTAAGATCACGATAAAATTCGTTACTAGAAATGTCACCTCCCAAACAGAGGCCAGCAAATATATAGTGACGTTTCTGATTTGTAAATTGTCTTAATAGGGCGTAAGGTTACTTTATTGCTACCCACAATCACTAGACTGGTAAATCGTCTTGTAAAACAGGTTTTTTAAGAAGATATACTCACAAAGATTAATTTATTTCACTGTAATGGTCAGCCGCACATCATAAGCATGGAATTGGCGACTCAAACATAGATTTATGACTAGTTTGGTAAGTATGCATTGTACGAGAGACATCTACTTATTTGCAGTGATTAACCTCATCTGGTTCTGGCCTACAATAGCAGGGCTCGAACTCGCTACTAATAAATTGCAACCTAAAGCGTTCAAATATTTCATTGTCTTACTTTGGGCAGACATAAAATAAAGAAGTTAAGCACTTTGACATGGTGTAATGATAAGTAATCTTGTCTCGCTAGATCAATAACGACTGAACAGTGAGTTTGATCCTCACCATGTGTCCCATACTTTCGGCCTTGCGGTACAACTAAGCTACGCTTAGAAAATCACTGAAAGTGTCCATCGAGATCTGTTGTCGCTAAAGTGGAAGCAATTTTACCTGGCGAATAAAAGATGTAATCAGGGCTGAGTGGTTTATTGTTCTCTTGGAGGCGTTTCTGTAGCGGGGAATTCTTTTACGGAATAGATTTGTTATTTCTGTCACCCAAACATTTGGCTTTTATGTCCAAGTTTGGGACTAGCATAAGCCGAGGAAACATGTATTTGTTCGAGATCACATCAGAGTTACTGATTAAAGAAAGCATTGATTTCCAAACATAATCGAAAACAGTCATCTTCAAGAACAGCCAAAAACTTCCGTTTCCATTTGTCTGTTCTCGCTGGGATCATTATAATAATTACCATCAGTTTCATGACCGGATGTGGTCGTAGGGTCGCTGTGCAGTTGAGCACCTGAAAAATTTTCTTCATATATGTGAACTGAAAGCCTGAAAGGTAATCTAGAATAGCGTGTTTTGAGTAAGTATACCTACAGAAGTTCGTTTATTTCCAGGTCAAACCCCAGCCGCCGTCCCCAAACTTGTATGTTCGTTTTCTTCAAGGACACCAGACCGTAGATTCCATCGAGGAAACTCTCCGCCACCCTGTTGCTTTCAGTCTTGGAAGCTCTCTGTTCACTGAGGTTGTGTCATCATAGCATAGCACTGGCGCCCAGTCTATACTATTGTGTAAGATAGACGTAGATATTACGATAATATTAATCTACGCTTTGGCAAGGCTTGTTTTTAATGCTGCTAGGTACATAGTCACCTTTCTCACGAGAAAAGCCTGGTAGGTGAACTGCTTTAGTTGGCGATGACACAGTACTGGGTTATGTGATAACGGTAACACTCGTAGAATGACCCAGTTCTAGTTGATCCCAGATTTTTTTATAATCATGGATGTTATCTGTGGGTATCTCAATATGTACTGGGCTCACCCTAAGAGATACGGAAGCAGACTACCCTCAGTGCCTCATAAGAACATCAGAAGGGACAGAGGCATCAAGGCGTTTATCTGGAAATAAACTCATAGCCACCAGGTGAAGATTCACACTTCATTGA
>JBBBDQ010000840.1:1385000-1395000 GCA_037127315.1 Ascarosepion bandense
TATATATATATATATATATATATATATATAAAAGCTTTCATTACACCCGAGCAACGCCGGGCTATACTACTAGTTGGTTATATTTTAGTAGTTTTTGAAAAGGTGATATCATTTGATCAAATCTGCGATGCATTAAAATAAAGTTGATGTTTGTATGAAATATATTAGGACTTTGAATACGTTCTCGCTGTTTTCTAACATATGGCCTTGCCAGAAATGCGTTCATGTACTTTCAGATGGTAACGCATCTATAAAGGAACTACTATAAGCAATCTTGAAAATCAGTGTATGTCATTTCGCCTAAGTGTCAGCAAGACTCCTGTCATACGCAAGCTGAACTTTCAGAATCATTAGGAGTTGATCACACAACAGTTTCGAAATGTTTGAAAGTATTAGAAGTGGTTCAAAAGCCAAGACATTGGGTGCCGTACGAGTTGAAGCAGAGAGACGTCCAAGGGCGTATTGTCACGTGCGAACAGCTGCGTCAACAGCAGAGAAAGGAAAGACTTTTTGCATATTATCGTGATCAGCGATGGAAAAAAATCAGTTGAAAATCTTATTCAATGGAAAACAGCTGAGCTTGTCTCAAAAATAGATTCGAAACATTTATTTTCGACCGGTGATTATCACTATCGTAAAGTGGAATTCACCAGTAACAAAAAAACAAAAGGAAGACCCCGAATGAATATAAGTTATTCTTTAAAACTAAGACGACTTGTCAAAGAAGTTTGTTAGCTAAAAAAACAAAACAAACTAATCAGTATTGCGTTATGGTTATCGGCTTGGAACGAGAAATCGGGGAGCCGAGTTCGAATTCCAGTTGAATTTCTTGCATTCACTTACGTGAAAATAACCGTAGGAAAGGTTATTTATCAGTCTCTTCCCTCCAGCTATGGGTTAAATAACAGGACAGATTGAGTTCTATAGCCTTGGCTGGCAACCAGTCTACCGCAGAAAGTAATGGCAACCTACTGCGGGAAAATCATCTGCTCAGTCAGTCATGTCTCTTTCGAGATATGATCGCCCAAGGGTGTATCACGTATGGCACTTAACTGACTGTCTGACTCACGAGAATGCATATAGAGAATCGAAGCGGACCCACAAAGAATGGCAAGACAGGGAGGACATCCGTTTGTCTGTTCACCTTCCCACTCACATTCGCCTCATTTTAGCTTCGCTCGCTTATAGCAGTAGGTTACAACCCGAGAATACAGACTAGTTTATTGCTAGAAATTGTAATAGCTTTTCCCGTCTGGTTAATGATGTGGTCGAAGGGTTATTTTAAAGTCACGAGCATATGACTGGAAAAAAACTGCACCTTGTCAACCAATCTGGTGTCTGGTCTGAGGGGCAACGCAACACAATGCCGAAAGCATGGAACACCTAGTGAGAATCGACTCACTACTCAGCTGTAAATATCTAGCTAAACAACCTTTACTAACCATTGCATTATTGACAAAATGCTTACGGTTGAAAGATATGATCAACTAAATTTTGAATGGACGTGGTATTATTAAAATGACTTACGTCTTACTGATTTTATTGTTATTTTAAAAACACATGTAGTTGCCCTTGAATTCTTTCCTTCTATTAATTTCTCTGGCTTTAATTCTATTCTTGCTGATCTACGTCTTCTTGCTACGTCTGTATTTCTAAAAAAATACATTTTCAAATTCCTCTTCTGATTTCAGTTGTCGCTCTGCAAGTCAAATCAACCGGATATCATACACTTGAGTCAGCCATTCAATTGTTTTCCGTTTTGCATTGTGTTCAAATCATTTGAATTTTCAAACAAAGCGAAGAGATATCGAAATTATGGCAAAGCTTCGACACTTTGTAAAAAAGACAAAAAGAAAAAAGTGGCACTTAAATGTTTGGTTTTGTGATTCAGCGAATGAAAGATTTTTTTAACAAGTTTGATTCATAAAATGAATCGATTATTTCATGGTTTAATTTTCAAGGTATCAAACGTCAGTTTCTGGCATTAAATTCAGCAAGAGCAAATTGCTAAGAAAAAGTTTCGATATTTTCACTCAAAAGAGAGATCAATATTTTCAGACATTTCGTGTAAAAAGATTAAATATATTAACTGAAATTTGTATAAATCAAATTAACTTATTAATTAATTTATTAAATTAAATTGGCAAGTTTTAATGTTTACTTGAATTTTTTATTTAAATTTAAGTCTCAAAATTGAATGTCATTTACACATAAAATCTGTAAAAAGAGTTATACATTTCCTTAAAATTAATTAAATATTTATAACGTCGTATTATTTTAAAACTTTTTTATTTTAATTTTAATTTTAATTTTTTTAATATTCTAAAATTATTAAATAATATCAAATATTAAATAATTTGAATTTCAAATTTATTCTATTTAAATTTAAAAGGAAATTTTAAAATTTCCTTAAAATTTAAAAGTTCTGTAATGTTTTAAATTTATTTAATATTTTTCAAAACCTAAACTTTAAATTACATTTCATTTAGTTTTAAGTTTTGAAATGCATTTGAAAGCTCCTTAAAATTTACTTTTTTTAAAATTGTAAATAGAAATAATTAAAACATCAAAATATATCTAAATTTAAACTTTTTTAATATTTTAATGTATTTTATGGAAATTTAGACGTCGATTTAAAAATGAAAATTTCTTTAATTTTATTTAAATTCATTTAAATTTCTTTAAAAATTGTTTAATCTTTTAATCTTTTTAAAACATTTTTCTTGTTTTAGAAGTATGCAACTAATAAGGAAAATGAAAAAGAAAATTCGTCTTTTCAAATTACACCAAAGTGATCCCACAGTCGTCTCGATCTCCACCCCGAGGATTGGACCCTCCAGAAAATTAGGCAAAACTCTAAAATCAAGAACTCTGTTTTTCATCTCATTTCTAAAATTAAAAACAGTAGAAATAGAAGTAAAATATCGTAGCGTAAATGAAGTGCGGTTTGTGTAATGGATATCAGCAAGGAAAGTAAATTGCGAGTTCGATTCTGGTACGAATTTGTTTCGTTCAAAGGCATGAATCCAACTTTTGCCAGCCATAGCTTGAACAAGGTGACAAGGTGACAAACTGTCTAGAAGAAGAAAAACTCTGAATTCAAAGGCCAGGTGTGGGATCTGTCATGCTATCTTGTCCGAAGATGCGATACATGTGGTGCCTGTACAACCCGCATGGCTCACGGGACACTCGCAAAGTGAATAAATAAAAGCAGCGAAAATATATTAAAAATAAGTTTTTATATATATATAAACATGCGGTGTAGATATATAAGAATCCAAAGGAGTATCCTGTACATAAAGTTGTAGGAGAGCTCTAAATATATATGTATATAAATACATATAGAGCAAATATATGCAAAATTAAGACAGACACGTTATTCCATGGTTAAGCGAAAGTATAGGCCTATTTCAAGCGAACCATCATCCGCTTCCGTCTTTATTGTACAGAAGATTTTCAAATCTTCTGTATAATAAAGACGGAAGCTGATGATGGTTCGCCTGAAATACTCCTAAACTTCCGCTTAACCAGGGAATAACGTGTCTGTCTTAATTTTTACATATATATATATATATATATATATATGTGTGTGTGTGTGTGTGTGTGTGTGTGTGTGTGTGTGTGTGTGTGTGTGTGTGTGTGTGTGCGCGTGTGTGTGTGTGTGTGTGTGTTGCAGTAGTCAAGTGAATTTCTAGCCACACTTCTGAGCTGTAATACAGCGAAACAGGATTGCATGTAGATGATGAATATATATATATATATATATATATATATATATGCAAGTAAATAAGGAACGAAGTAAATATTATCAACGTTCAAAACATTAATTTAAATCAGTGCACAATATAAAAATAGAGCTATGAATATTTATTATAAATTATAGTTTAGAACATGTACGAATTACAAACTACTACAAAGTTTTCATTTTGTTTCGACATTGAAAGAACAATGTCTCATCAGGTAGTAAACGTTATTTTTTTCTACCTGATGAGACATTTTCCTTTCAATGTCGAAACAAAATGTACACTTGTAGTAGTTTGTATTTTGTACATGTTCTAAACTATAATTTATAATACATATATATACTTTCATAGTATTTTGATTTTTGATGGTGGGGGTTCGGTATTTCCCTATAGCTCTGACTCTAGAAAGTGCTACCACTTTGAGTTGCGGTGAATCCGGGAACAACAGTAATTAAAGTTGATTCCACACTCCTCAAAACCTCCAATCTCGCGATGAGAGGTCTTACTAATGCTATATTTAATTTTAATAGTTGGCTGAAGTCTTGGAACATATCCGCCCGTAAAAACGGCGAAAACATACATCTTGATAGCAACAAACATTTTTCTTTTAGATATTTAATGAGTTAAACCTGAATGGGATCGAACTTACCAATAACACTTTCGGAGAAAGAGATTGTTTATCATTGCTCTACAGTAGGCAGTTAAAATATTTACTAAGTATACTTTATTCTAGCATAAAGCCAAAACACTTGTCTTGTGGGAATATAATTTAATCCAGCAGTAATTGCCTGCACGACTTATTTGATACCATTGCTTTCCAGCAAGCAACTTGGCGGTTTGTCTAAAAATGTTTGTGCTGGGTTATAATGCGCATGCGTAGTTGTCATATCATCAGACTTTTCCCGCTGACCGTTATAACGGATTCTCAGATTTGGAACGATACATATAAAGACTCGATTCAAAGAGAAAAAAAAAGACATCCGATAGGCAATGAACGAATTCCTCCATCTGTGAGCGACAAGTTTCTCGCATAAAGAAAGCAGCAGACATGATTCTGAGGGGAAAATGACAGGTCAGGAAGGTGTGTAATACAAATATCGTGAAAGAAGCAGTTCTCTGTGTACCAATATAAACAGGCAAAACACCATTTTTCTTTTACTTTATTTCTTCCTGCAGCCATTTTCTTTTAATTTTATTTCTGTTTCTTTCTCTCTTTCGTTCTTTTAATATTTTTCTAATGTCTTTCGGCATTTCATTCCTGATCTTCGCTTCCATGTCCGCATCTTTCTCTTTACTTCCATTTTACAGAGATTTCTTTTTTTTTTCTTAGCACGATGTTGAAGTCACGGTAAAGAAGCTACTCTCAGTGACTATTACTATTCTTCATTGACTGATTCTTTTTCTACGGCTTGTCAACACTTTACATGTTATTTAAAACCAGAAAAATACCTTTATATTATAAGATTTTTTTTTTTAGATAATTATGATTTAGTGATACAAGTTTTACTAATTAACTTGTAGCTGGTGGGGATGAAAAAGAGATGGATTCATACTCTCTCAATGACACTTGCGCGTAAGTAAATATAACGAATCCAACGGGAATTGGAACTCGGCTCTCCGATTGACAATTTCCGAGCAATTATACATTACACCATCCGCACATCTGAGCTTAAAGTATATGGTATTCCAATGCAGACACCCATCTAGGTATAGACCAGGCTCGACGCTGTTTAACTTTAGTAATCGTCCAAGGACCGCGGTTTTAACGTGATGTTTACCGTAAATTATTACTGTTCTGGTAACGCCGATCCCTACATTGTGTCCTATACATACGGCCTTTTGCCAGAGTTGTTAAGTTTCTATAAACTTCCTTTTTGCACAATCACCACGAAAACGGAGAGCCTTTGTTATTCTATTAAGGAATATGTCTGAAAAAGGGAATTTTTCTGAATATTTTCAGAACTACACCATAGAATGTTGTCCTTAATTTATTGTTTATTTAACGACATATCAGCTTCTTAAGGGTAATTTAATACCGAAATTTAATTATCTAGAGAACATTAGTAATTCTTTTACAAGAATGTATTACTGGTAATATTTTTTTTAATGTTTTGAAAAGATGTTTTGCTGGTAATTTATTTACGATGGAAATATACTGCTGGTATTTTTACTATACAGTTTTAATACTTTCATAGCGTTTTCACCCCAGTTTGAGGGTTAACTATTTGCCCATAGCTGGGATCCTAACGTGTGCTACCACTCCAGGTCAGGATGAACCTGGGGACAACAGCAATTCAGAGGTGGTTCCACGCTTCTCAAAACCTTTTGATCAGAAGACTTGCTGCTGGATGTAGTTTATCGTCGTACCAAGGATGGTGCTACTTTTAGTATGGTCTGAAAATGCAGTGTTCCATCATCGGCATAAACAAATTTATTCACACAAGCTTAAGAGATTGAAGATCAAATCTGTTTCTTTTCTTCGGCAATTTGATGGAGAGAAATAGATTTACTAATTACTAATTTACTATTATAAATTATAAAGTATTTTCGGACAGCTGGATCTGACCCAGTGGTAGTCACTGAATTTAACACCATTGTTTAATCGTTATCACCTTAAGCAAGGGAGTAAAGCCACCAAGACGTAATGGGTTACAAAGTGTGGAAGAATTAGAAACATAAACATTAATAATGAGGCCGTCGAGGAAAAAGTAATCAAGGGGACAGTAGATCGCGATTGATATTGCATTTCAATTTTGCAGATTAAAGTTGGCCGGAAAGCATGGATCTGGAAGGGAGTTCCACAAACTAGAAGTGTAAAAAAAAGAAACTGTTAGCATAGATTTTATGGTAAAATCTAACCAGTTAAACTCTAAATGGATGAGATATCGATGCCTGTCTAGTACTGTGTTTACATTGTTTTAAAATTCTAGGTATCATAGTCAAGAGCACAATCGAACAATTACGATGAAAGTATTTATAGAAAAGACATAAAGAGGCAACCTTACGGTGGTGGGTAAGTGACTGAATCCCAGTCACCAGATCAGGACCAATAATATTGCTGATTCTTTGGATTTTATCACGGAGCTCAAGGTAACTAGTAGTGGCACGAAATTTAACAGCAATATTCTAAGCATGGTCGAATAGTAGACTTATTTAACTTATTGTCTTTGGGAATATCTTAAAGATTACGCTTATGTCACGAGACCCAGTGACGTGTACAATCACGGACTACAATTTTCTCTACAGGGTAATTGTCGTCCAGAAGAATACATTACTCGATGTTTTCAACTCTAGACACTGCCAGATCAGTCAGTTAAGTACCATACGTGATACACGCTTTGGGCGATCATCTCCCGAAAGAGACATGACTGACTGGGCAGAAGATTATCCCGTAGTTGGTTGCCATTGTTTTCTGCGCTATACTGGTTGCCAGTCAAGGCTATATAACCAAATCTGTCCTATTATTTAACCCATAAATGGAGGGAAAAGATGAATTAGTACCTTTCCAAGGGTATTTGTACGCAAGTGAATGCAAGGAATTCAACTGGAATTCGAACTCGGCTCGTTCCGAGTCAATATCCACTGCACCACATCGCACATTCAGATATGCTTTTTTAAAGGAAGGATATTTGGATTACATTAAATAATGTTACATTGAAACATGGGTGTTAAATGATTTCCTTTCTTAAATACATTACGACAAGAATTATTTATTATGAAAATGTTTAATTCTTTTTAAGATAAGAAGTACGTCTAATATTAATAAAGAACGTATATAATTCAGGGGAAAAATTTAACGTTTGACGCATTTTGTTTTCAATCAAAGACTGGCAAATTTACCAGAATAATTGTTCAGAGCTTACCTAATTAAAATGATTATTTCGCTTCAGCTCCAAAATTGATCCTGAGCTTATTCACGAGATCTGATTATCCAACCGCCAAAAAGAAAACAGTAAAAAGAACTGATCGTGTTTTTCACCCTTGAATTATATTCGATTGATTCAATTCGCCTTTCAACAGATTTTTTTTTCATTCTCTGTTTCCTCCATTCTTTATCCAACCAGAGATTTTTTTTCCTTTTCCTCAACTTTGAAACAAAATATTATTTATCGCATTTTTGCGAAAGCCTTTTATATTTACACTGACAGTACCGTCTATCCCACGGGCGGGATGTGGCAAGTCTCTCGCTTGCTCTATCGCTACTTCCACGGAAAGTGTACGAACAAACTCTATTCCCTGGTTACGCCGAGTCAAACCTTCACGGCAAGGACATGCTATGTCATGCCATGTCAGTTACATAGTAGCACACCATGTACATTCCCTCCGTATTCTATTGGTAAGAGGTAAGTTCCACTCTAACAGCTTCTTTCCACCGACCACTGCTTTGTGGAACTGATTCCCAAGAGGATGTTTTCCCTATCACTACAATCTTAACATGTTCATGGCTAGTTTTAACCGTTAACTTCCACTCCTATCCGCACAAATTGCCTTCCAACGTAACCTTCTAAATCGAGTGGCCCCCCGGAACTGTTAAAGAGTGAACATTACTGTAAAAAGAAAGAAAGAAAAAGAACACATAATTTTGCCCAATATATTAATTTAAATCCAAGAATTTAAATCAATCCTTACTGGGCACTGCATTACTTTTGTATTATAATATTAAAACCGGTCTGTTTTGAGTCCTGAAACTCCATCCATGTAAATGCCTACTGAAAACACAGCCACAAATATCTATGGTAGTGAATGAGACCGGACGGTATTAAGGTCTTCTCTTTATGTTTCTTTCTTTCTTCTTCTTCTTCTTCTTCTTCTTCTTCTTCTTATTATTATTATTATTATTATTATTATTATTATTATTATTATTATTATGTCATTTTTCATCATATTTCGATTTCTGCTTTGGTCTCACTACCAACCAAGTCTGCGGGGAGACCTAAGGCAGGTCGTGGCGTGTTGTTATGACTCCATTTCATGTTTTTCTATCTTCCCTATCATTCCTAGCATTACATAGATAAAGTTTTCCTTAGTGTGTGGGCTGTACTTAATAAGACAATTTTTTGTATATCTCTTAAGCTGGGGTTTCCAGGGATTCTTTCAATGTGTTGTTTTGTTCCATTTTTTATCATTCCAAGTGCACCTGCTATCACTGGCACAACTCTTGTTTTCAATTTCCACATTTTTTCTATTTCAATTTCCAGGTCTTTATATTTTGACAGTTTTTCAAATTCCTTGATTGCTATGTTACAATCCGCTGGACAAGCCATATCAATTAATAGACAAGTTTTCTCCTTCTGGTTTTTAACAATAATGTCTGGCCTGTTTGCTTCAATTTTTCTGTCTGTGTAGATGGTGTAATCCCATAGAATGGTTACATCTTCTATTTCTGTAACCGGTGCTGGGTGATGTTCATACCAGTGTTTGTTTACAGATTTTCCATAATGTTTGCACATTGCCCAATGTAAATATTGCCCAACTCGTGGCGATTTTTATATTCATTTGGAGCAAGCACAGAACAGCCTGAGAATAGGTGGTCTATTTTTTCTTGGTGTTTATCACAAAACCTGCATTTTGTATCCATAATATTATGCATAATATTTGCCTGAAAGTTTCTAGTGAAAAGACTTTGGTCTTGTGCTGCAAGAATAAAGCCTTCAGTTTCATTATTATTATTATTATTATTATTATTATTATCTCCGCCTCAAGGCATAGGTTTTGTATTCAATCGCATTTGTTTGTTTGTTAGTCTGTCCGTGGCCAAGATATCTCAAGGCTCGCTGAATGGATTCGGATGAAACTTTCAGAGCTGATTGGCCTCATAACGGGCACGACTAATTAAATTTTAGGTTTGATTTTAAATTTTAGGTGCAGGATAAAAGTTCTGGGTAATTTTCCGTTTTTTTTTCTTCTTTTTTTTTCACTCATAATTTTTCGTACGTATCACATACCAAATTTCATTGCAGTCATTCTCATTTTAATAGTCATCACTCTGAGATGATGTCGGTATTGTCTTGGCGGAGGTTTGCGATCTTTGACTGCTCTTGCTATAATTATTATTAGAGAGAGAGAGAGAGAGAGAGAGAGAGAGAGAGAGAGAAAGAAAGAAAGAAAGAAAGAAAGAAAGAAAGAAACGGAGAGAGAGCAACACGCCCAGAATTGACGCTAGGGTATTAATATACGAATCCCAATATAGCCATCATGACACACAGTCTGATAAGGATATAACAGACACGTACATCACAGTTAAATGTGCGTGTTAT